>VACF01000956.1:0-34479 GCA_006891605.1 Pleurozium schreberi | reverse complement strand
TTTATTTTTGACACAAATGAAACGGAATCATTTGTGTAAAACAAAAACAGTTCAGTTTCTGGTGCTGAGCCAGCTTCTCAAGAATGCTAGCCAAGCACAAAAAAATGCACGTGGAATTGTAACATTGGGTAGCCTTGAGTTCATACCCACTTCCTAAGAGCATCTCCACGTGGGCACGCCAAACCGCCCCTTCAAAGGTTTTGCCTCTTCATGAGTCCCACCAGTTGACCAATTTCAATCTTTTTGTAGTTGGCCTCTTTAAAAAAATGCTTGTTGCACTCCAAACTGTAGGGCCCTCTTATATTTGAAGTGTGCTTCATTTAAGCAAGAGCACGGTTTTCAATGTCAGTTGTAGAGACAAACCTTGCCCCAAGCAATGAAAATGCAATGAATATAAATGCTTTGGGCTGTTGTGACCTGGTATTGCATTGGTAGCTAAGCTATTGCATTGGAATTTGTGACATAGGAGTCTTCCGATGGAGGCCCAGGAACATTGCATGGCCTTCTTCTTCTTTGACACACTTCATCCACAATCTTGGCGTGTCCAATTTAACGTGAACCAATGGAGATGCTCTTGGAGCATCCCCATGGCTACTCGGCCAACCAATACTATAAACATTCTTGGCCATTGATCTTCTATGTCAGAAGAAAGTCAATGGTCCATAACATTTACAGTGTTAGTTGGCCGTGTAGCCATGGGGCTGCTCTTATGTTTCCTTCATGCTCATCACATAGAGCTTCCACATGTCAACTTAGCTATTGGTGAAGTACTGCTGGGTGTAGAATATTCCACACCATCTAAGATAAAGTACCTTATTATGGATCAAATGGAAGAAAGCTCTTTGTGGGCAAAAATGTACACCACTATTACAATTTTGCCCACAATGGGCTTGCTCCCATTTGGTTTGTGATGGGGTAGTTTACCTTACTATAAAACCAAGGCAATGATAGTGCATGCTACTAAATGTTGTGTAAGGTAGACTTGTAGACCAATCCAATGCTATTAGTCACCTAATTTTGAAGTCTATTGGATTCTCTGATTACTGTATGGTGGAGACATCCAAAACTGTAAATATAAGCAATTTAGTATAGTTGGAGGCATCTTTCAGTAAGAAAAATAATTTTGCAGCATTAGCAATTGAAAATCATAATTAAAAAAATAAAAAATTTCAAAATTGGCATGTAATTTCTACGACTTTTCAAAGTGGAAGATCCTAGACCATTGAAACTGTCATATAGCCGAATGTAAAACCAGAATTTGAAAAAAACAGCAATCAACTAATTGTAGTTAAGTAAGGGAACAAGCTAATGTACCTTTTGGAGGACACTTTGACCATTGAAGGACTAAATTGCACTTTTTTGGTAATATAGAAATTTTGGGCATCTCTTTCCAAATGGAGTTCTTATATTTTTTTTTGAAATTTTTACACAACATGTAAACAAAGAATATCTTTAAGGTGCAATAATTTTCATAACATATGACCATGTACCTAAAAAATGTCGTACAACCTTTGGGTGTCTGATTGTGTATTATACATATGCTACATGGTTAAAATGATATTGTATGATATGTAATTTCTTTTTCAACCCAAGGAGACCAAGCAAATCAGAAAAAGAACATTTTTTTCAAAATCAAAAATTTGAAATTAATTTTGTAGATTTTTAAATATACGTGGAAAGCTTTTAATCATTCCAATTTTGATTAATGAGATGAAAGTTATGAGGAGTTTGATTTTGCGGGAAGTTGTGAATTCTCCACTCTAAAATAAATTTTGAAGTTATTTTTTCTACTCAAAATTTTCAATATTTTTTGAAAAAAAAATCATAGGATGTAGATTGTTTATTATAAGATTACAACCATTGGAATCGTCATTTTTCAATTCTATAACTAAAGTATCAACAATTTTGAATTTTGAATCAATCTCTACTTCTTTCTTACTTTCTAGATACTATTTTTTTCCTATATGTTTACAATTCCAAATGTTGTGAAGATTTTCAAGCATGTAGCCAACTTGATTTGAAGAATGAAACCAAAGAAGCACCACCAGCATAGACATTTTTTCATTCAAATTCAAAGACTCCATACCTACCCGCAAACTTAAACTCCTCATAACTTTCATCTCATTAATCAAAATGGAATGATCCAAAGCTTTTCACATATATAGAAATCTAAAGAATCAATTTTGAATTTTTATTTCTAAGAAAAAAAATTCAAGAAGTTTTTTGAATTGCCCGAGCTGCCCGTTGAATGCTGAAAATTATATATCATATAATAATGTTTTAACCATATAGTCAAAAGTTATGAAAATCGTTGCGCCTTAAAAGCTACTCCTTAGCCACAAGTTTTTTGTGAAATTTTGAAAGAAAAAAAAAATATTTCATCCATAGTGAGTTGCCAAAAATCGCTATGTTGCCAAAAAAAAGGGTGTTTGGATCCTTAGGGGTTAACCCGTAAAAGACAAAGTGTCCATTCAACGTATGCAGGATATCTTGGGTAGGTTCTCGCGAAATCATTTTAGGTCGGATGTTTATGAAATTTGGTCACTACATATACCTGTGTATCTCTTGCTTGAATTTTTTTTTTCAATCAGGTGCCTTGAGTCTTTGAAAAGTTACGATGCCCTAAACTTTGTATGCAGCTTGGGCAGCTTTGGTTAGCATGTGTAAAACTCTTCCTATGATTTTGAAATTTGGCAGATATGTAGCTTACATAATACAAGATGCAAATGTCTAAACAAACATCCATGTTTAGTGTAAAAATCTCATTCTAGAAAGAGTAAAAAGTTTCTAGGCCTTATCAGGCAAGGTTGGGAACAAACTCTTTCACCTAACTTCAAGCATTATAATCTTTCAATCCTTGCATTCAAAGTTTTTGAAATTTTTTCTACGCATGCCCAAAGAAGTCTACAGAACAAATTTTTATGGTTGAATTCTAAAGAAAAAAAACATTATTTGGTCATTTTTTCTTGATACCCTAAAAAGTGGCAATTTTTGACAATTTCTGGCCAAAATGTGCCTCAGTACTTTAGGGGCTAACAATATTTTGTTCTAGCACTATCTAAATTTGTTATATTTACATATTCAGTAACATTTACATCTAATTATGACCCCTACCAATTTTTACTTGAAATGTATATCCTCTATTTATGATTTGAAAATTCCACCATATAGACCTACAAAAAATTACTCAAAGATTATTTTGCATTACTAGAATCACTATAGCATTGTGTAACGAGACAATGATCATTCCCATGTTGGAAAAATATTATGCCTTTCCACAATACATGTGAGGGAGGGACTTACTAGATAATGCAAGGATTCCGGTTGGCTGAGAAGCCATAACAAACAAATTTGTTCACTTTCCGGGGGGGGCCTTTCCAAGGATGCAAAAGGCCCCTGCCTCCATGCAAAAGGTCCTGAGTGCCTCATTCGGCTCACGAGGGCACGTGGCCACCTGGCCATGCTAGTTGCCGCTGTTGTCATACGTGTCTGCTGTTCCTGCTTCCAAACTCTGCACGTGGTAAATTGACCGATGTCCTTTGTTGGCATCGACTCAGTATCGACTTTTGGTTTGTGAAAGTCCAAATTCTATGTACAACTGCATTCACACTGC
Organism: Pleurozium schreberi; assembly: GCA_006891605.1. Classification (NCBI taxonomy): domain Eukaryota; kingdom Viridiplantae; phylum Streptophyta; class Bryopsida; order Hypnales; family Hylocomiaceae; genus Pleurozium; species Pleurozium schreberi. Next base: position 30,866 of record VACF01000956.1, on the reverse strand, counting down.
ACGATATTTTCATTCACATTGTCAACATTCACTTGCACAAAGTTTGGGATGTAGGGTTTGAATGCTTGTCAATTTGAGAGCATGGCCATAGTTACACACCCAACTTGGCAAGCTCAAACTTTCCATCTAATTTTGAAGGGCCTTCAATTTCCTTATCCCTCACCGGTGCTTTTAACCCCTAAACGTCTTTGACTCTACTTTCACCAAAAACACTCCAAAACCGCCATTTCTAGTGCAAGTACCAAATTTTAGAAAAAAAACATTTTTGGACAAATGTAACTTTAGTATCTTGTATCAAAATACTTTGGGAAGATGTGGAAAAAATTTCAGATTTTTTCACCATGTGGATTGCAAGATACCTGTGTTTAAAGTGACAAAAATCCTTTTCTAGAGCCCTGCGAAAATCCGGGCAGTTGCATTTCAAAAGGCCACATTTGGATGAAAAAATGTTCAAAATGGTGGTTGGTATTTGAATTCATCCTTCAAGGCAAGTTGGTTATATGATTAAAAAATTTCAAATCATTTGGAATTGTACAACATGTAGGAAAAAAATAGTAAGTAGATTGGCAATTTTCAATTTCATAAATAAATTGTTAACAATTTAGTATTTTGAATCATTCTCTACTTCTTTSTACTTACTATTTTTTTCCTACATGTTGTACAATTCCAAATGAATTGAAAATTTTCAAGAGTGTTTCCAACTTGACCTAAAAATTAATCCGAAGAGTAACAACCATTTTGGACATTTTTTCATCCAAATGTGGCCTTTTGAAGTGCAGCTGCCTGGATTTTCGCAATGCTCAAAAAAGGATTTTTGTCACTTTAAACGCAGATATCTTGCAATCCACACGGTGAAAAAATTTGAATTTTTTTTTGCATCTTCCCAAAGTATTTTAATACAAGATCCTACGGTTACTTTTGTCCAAAAATGTTTTTTTAAAAAATTTGGTACGTGCACTAGAAATGGCAGTTTTGGAGCGTTTTTGGTGAAAGCATAGTCAAAGACCTTTAGGGGTTAAATTGCTAAATTGCTACAAATTCTTGAGATGGAATYGCTCTTTGGAAATGAATGTTCAAAATTTGGATGAACATGTGTGTTTTCATTAATGTTTTTAAAATTCCATCCATACATGTGAATGTAAATATAAAATGCACTTTACTATCATATGTATGGATCAGTTTTGTAAATACCTAGGTAAAATTTGAAAAATGATGAAATAAAAAAAATTATTTACAACTATTTCCAAAAATCCAAAAAAATTATTCTTGACAAAAATTAGAAAAAATCCCACTTACGCATGAATAGAAGAACCAATCCAAAATTAGGAAAAAATGCCAAAAAGCTTGGCACTAACTTGCCAAAACTGACCTATGCAATTAGTAACAACCACTTCTACATCAATTATTACAAAATAAAGTTAAATTTTAAAACAAATGTAATGGTGAATCAATTAAAAAATAAAAACAAATATAAAAAATGAACAATCAACTGGCAATAGGGTGCTCACCTTTACAAGTAGAATGTTCCCGTATATAGAATATTAGTTAGAGTAACTGTGGGTCTCAATGTGGGTCTCAATGAAGCTTAGTCTATACACAAAAACTTTCCACTAGTAAAGGTAAGCATCCTATTGTATCTATTATATATCAAAAGAAACACGGGTATTCTTTAGAAACAAGGGGAGTAGGTGTGATTGTATAATCTAAATATTCATCATCCATAATAATCTCAATTTGAACCTAAGAGCCTATGAAAATCATATAGTCAACTTATGATACACTTCTAGATAACACTTTGAATATTCACATTGGTTTAAAGTTTAGACATACAATGTTCAATAATACATGCAAACCAATGAGGAATCCAAAGGTCAATTTTAGGTAGATTTATAGACGAACACATTAAATATTCAAAAAAGATTTATTCATATGGTGTCCAATATAACAATGATGCTCATGGAAATACCTCTAATAAAAAACGAAAGTGGACATTTTGAAAGAAACCAAAGCTGTAAAATCGAAAAGAGCCACTGACTATATCGCCTTGGTTGTTAGCTCTATTTAGTTGCCCTTGAATTTCTTTAAAAGAAAGAAAGAAAAAGAAAGGAAACTAAATTTTAGATCTTTGGAAAGCTTTGAAAATTTTCGGCGAGGATTGATTCCTAGGCTAGGGTGAACTACCCCCCTCATTGCCCTAGTCACAAAATAAATGTAAAAATTGCCCCCTATTTTGTGCCGCGTCAATTTTGTATTTCTCCACCCCCTAGAGGTAATTTGGGGCCTCTGATTGCAAATATGAATTCATAATTTGCAAATTTTGTCATACGTGGCAGATAAAAAAAGGGACAATGAGAGGGTCAGCTCTGATTCCTGTGTTCAAGTAAAAAAGGACAGAATCGTGTTGTCAGCAGTGGGGTTCGAACCCACGCCCCCTTACGAAGACCAGAACTTGAGTCTGGCGCCTTAGACCACTCGGCCATGCTGACATCAAAGACCCGACTCGTAAGTAGGTCCTGCAGCCCCGGAACCCATTCCTACGTGGATGACAATGCATACGCCACATTTCAATTTAGTCTTCCAGAATGAAGTTTGCATCAAAGAAGTTTATGTGAAGTACAAAATCTAGAAGATATCCGTATGGTCAAAATTATAAAACTATTTTTAGATTCTCTTCAAATGAATTTTGAAGATATAACTTCAAAAATTCACCAAAAATACAATTTCTATCCTTACCACTTGAATTTTTTTTTGATTGGTCAAAATTGTGGTTTCTATTGAATTGTAAAAAAATGCATAAGATCTGGTCATAAAAATATCAATTAGTTCGTCAAATAGTAAGCTTTTCAACACTAGAAAATTCTAAACACATTGTGCTATTTCTTTTATGAGTTTTTTTTACCATAGCAATCTTAGTTTTGAATATAAATACTGAAAGACAACCCAATATTTTCAAGGAAAAAAAAAAAAAATTCAAAAAAAGTTTTTTTCTGCCCGAAAATGCTACCCGAAGTCGGGTAGCGACCAAAAAATGGTCGTTTGAGCGCTTAGGGGTTAAAGCGATTTAATACATGTCCTCGAGGCTGGAGCAGTATAAGGCAATCTAAATTTTTTGCCATGATAGAATCTTAGAGATTGTCAATTTTTTGTGATTTTTTTCCTTGAATTTAAATTACTATGAGTTTTGGAAGCCAAACGTTGGCTTCGAACCCTTTACCAATGCCCAGAGTCTTCTACAATAAATAGTGAAATTAGGTTGCCCCTCACTAATTTCTCGACATTCCACACTATATCAATATTTATTGTTACTGTACAAGAATGCACTACTTTTGAATTAGTAATTGGTGTAGTTAGAACTCATGAACCTCTATGTGTGCAAATGGAAGTATTTGTGGAAATTTTTGTTGATTTTGATGGCTTGAAAAGTAACTTTCTTGGGATAAGGCAACCTCATTGGAAAGGCAACCTAATTTCACTACTTGGTGTAATTTTGACCATTCAAGAACTACTTTCCCGCTCACTACTATGGGAACATGTGTCATCAACTTATTAGTCCCAATCTAAAAAAAGAGTAAACAACACAATTTCCAAGCTTTGGTTGGAAATCTGTTCCAACCTTAGTTGGATATAGCTACACCTAGAGGTTCTACCATTTCGACTCCATGTATTGTTTGCTTCTCAAAATTGTTGACAAATTGCACGTGTGGCAAACAGACGTTCCTGCGATCCTTGCTGTTCCCTCCCAAGGCTGATGGCAGTGGCGGAAAGAACGAGGTTCGCTCGGTGCAATGCAGTCGGTTGGTCAAGGACTGCGCCGATTGCACGGGCTGTCACTGGGAAACGTCTTGGGGACCCCAAGGGGGGGAGTTGTTYTGGGGGGAAGAACGGAAACCCGAGAAGAAACCAAGCCCTCGGAAAAGTTCCAGAGCGTCGTCGACGACCATGAACAGGAAATCCATGGCCATGGCGAAGAAGAAGTAGTAAATGATGCGCAGCAAAACGTACAAAACAAACGCCAGTACGGTAGCATGGGAAGCCGGCCTACGTCCACCACGGAATTTCAGAAAACATCATGCCATTGTCTGCATGCCATTGTCTGCAGAATGATCAAGGGGAAGATGTATGAGAATTGATATAAGGGAGAGGCACTCAATGGCGTCCATGTACCCAATGCCGTCCCTTTCTAGGTCATGCATTCATTCTAGAAGATAAATGTAGCAGGATTGTAGATTGCTTATTATTTTAGGTCAAAGAAAAAAGCCATGTATTGCCTACGTGCATTTATAGTTTGAAATGATTATGCTCTGTAGAATCTGACGGCATTGGGTACAGAGACACCATTGGGTGCCTCTCCTTTACAGGATTCATTTCAGTGCTAACTAAAACTCATTTCGTTGCATTGATGGCAAATTTCTTTAAATGGTGATATTTCATAAGCCATTTTGAGACTGCTTGGTCTTAAACCATCTAGGACATGCATGCAATAAGGTAGGTCCATAAAGTGCCCATCTAAGGGATGAAGCTCAATTTTGGCAAGGTGAAACTGCTTGAAATAATTTTCAAGAAATTTTCCTTGAAAGAGAAGGGAAATTGGCATCCAACCCAAGTCGTTTCATATTTTTTTGGAGCTTTGTGGAATTAGATATGAATTCTTGAAGTTGCAGAAAAGTGAATTTCAATGGGTTCTAAAACCGACCACCTCCTCAAATGTAGACTGCTTGTACCGATTGGAAAGTGCAAAATGTACCTCCAGAGCCTGATTGATTTTAGAACATGTTCCATTTTAGGACCTCCTACCTTATAGATTTCAGACCGTGCAATGGTTGAACTATAAGAGTATCAAATTGTCAAAGTTGCTGAATGAATGTCATTTTAATGAGATTCCTCGTAGTGATTGAAACAAGAATGGTATAACCACAAGGCTCTGTCATAGGTTAATTCATTCACTAGTTGGACCGTACTTATCTACACACCATGCCTTCCCCGGGTTCCAGAACCCAAATCGCTTGCCGCTTTTCTCTGGGTATGTTTATTTGAACTTTTTTGACATCATTCTGTATTGTAAAGTCTTTTCACCCTTAAAATTCAAGGTTAAGAAAAGTTCGATTGGATTGACCATTTGTGAAAATTATATTCAGAAGCGGCCAAATTTCATATCACCAGAATCTGGGAAGAACATCGCAGATGCTGTTCAAAAATACATAAAGTTAGACTAAAGAGAAGCCCAAGTTGACTCCTTCGTTCTTAGGGATTGACCTCTACACCCTGACTGTTCGGGTTCCAAATCAGTAACAACGACATAGTCTGATTGAATGACAAATGTGGTTAAGTGAATGATGGTATGAAGGATGTCATTTTAGAGGTTGTACGGAAGAGGTCTGAATGTACTTGAATTTGAAAAAGAATAAACCAAATTGTACAAAATACACAAAACAAGTTGAAAGAGAAGCGGAAAGTCTTATGATACCTGTGATGGTAGAGAACACCCTTCGGCCGGGAGGTAGTCCCCGAAGTGTAATTCAAAGAGATAGTCTCCCAGTCATCCTTGGGCCACTGAATGGGAAACGCAGGGTCTCCAGTTTGAAGCAACTCTTCGTACTCCATGAGCACTCCCCACCCAGGAAGAAACGTCTTGAAACTGATCCTGCCGGCATCCACTCTGTCCTCAATAACAACAATCTGAGGCTTCACGACTGGTGCATCAGGAGATGACATCCACATGTGAAGAGCCTCCTGCACCAGYTGCAGGTACTGCGAGTCCACGAACAAGGCTTTGGTTTCGCTATGGGCGAGCAGGACGGAGACGGTGCGAGCGTCGAGACGGGAGTTGATGGAGTTCAAGACCGCTCGTGCCATGGGGATGCCAAAGTTCATCTCATAGACGGCAGGCGAGTTTGGCGACAAGACGGTTACCTGCAAGTGAGGAAAGGAGAGTGAGAGATTGAACTAAGTTCATGGAATTGACATTTTGAAAATTATTGTTGTTGCTACCACTAAAATTGCTACACAATGTTTAATTCCTACAGATACAAGGCACCCAAAGGAAAAGGAACTGAAGAAGAAAAAACTGGGATATGGCATATATGAATACTAATCTCGAGTTCCAAACGGCTTAGCAAATTCAAAATTATATTACATGACTTGAAACTGTCTACAGCAATCGATGGATGATTGAGTCTGAAACTTCTCACAACAAAATAATTCAGAAATAATATATCTCTTGTGATAAGTGATGAATTTAGTGATGAACGACCAGAAATTCATAAACAAACGAGTTTCCCTTTCAACCCACATCCAGAGCACATAATTATCGATTTCACCCTTGCCGAGAGAGTAAAAGTTGGTGATAGAAGAAAGTTTCTAGCGATCCTACGAGCAACGCAACAATCCAGACAAGAAGTAAACCTACTTCCTTGCAACCATTCTACAATGTTGATGTGCGGCGAGAGTGCAATTAGTGCACAGACGGAATTATCGATTTCTTGCAATCATTCTGAAAATTTAACGTCCAACGAGAGTGCAATTACTGCACAGAGATGCCTTAAACCCTAAATCCTAAATTCGGAATGTGAAGCAATCAGAACATGAAGAGAAGGGATCGGCGGTGAATCCAATTGTACCGTCTGGCCGACGGAGACGAGCTCCGAAATTTTGGACGCGAGGCGGCGACATCTCTCCATGGTTTGCGCCCACGTCCATCGCAAATCGCCGTACACAATGGAAGTGCGATCGCCGTAGAGTGCGGCCGTCCGCTCCAGAAACGTAATCGGCGTGAGGGGAGAGTAATTGGCCGCGCATTTCGGCATCGCCATCACAACAAATCCAACCAATCCAACTCTCAACTGCTATTCTTCAGCATCCAAGCACCAACGATCGACACAACAGTTCAGTTGCAATTCATCACCCACACAACAATTAAGGAGTAAAGTATAAAGCAATTACCCTTTGTGCCATCGTGATCTGATCAAAGTTATCGTACATATCAATAGACTCCCTGAGCCGCTCATAATCCTCTTCTTCAATGTATAAATTGTTCAAAGCCTCATTAACTGCAGCGTTGTTGGCGCTTTGTACTGCCACCATGTATGGCTTAACCAGTGGGAGGTGTCCAGCCTGCAGATAATTAACAAGCACTGACTGGTAAGCATTCAGCAATTTCATTATTGGGACACATTCAGCTTGGTGTAAATGATTCAGCTAAAGTGGAAGGATCCGCAAAAAGGAACTGAAACTGTGTTACAAGTCTAAATACCTTTCGCATGATGTCCACAACTCGTGTGTGATCAACGCGTGCTGCCAACACATTGAGTAGGTCGTTGATAAGCTCAGGATACTCCTCGAGGTAGAAATACACAGCCTTGTAGTAAAGTTCTACGTTTGCAACCTTAACAGCAACATCCTTAAACTGCATGTGATCCCACGCTTCGGGAGAATGGCTCATCATGGTTGCTGCGGCGTTATCAAACTCGTCATATGCGATGTACAAGTAAGTAAGCTCCTTCCAATGTTGCTGCTCGTCACATACACGAATAAGCTTTGGAATATTGATACGGGTGACAAACAGCTTGAGATGCTCCATGAGCTTCTCTGGTCGGTATCTGGCATACAGAGTGCCAAGTTCGGTGAAGATACCCATGTGGGCACGCTCCAAACCGAGCCCACTCTCCATAAGTGAGATGAGCTCATCAAAGCGACCCCTGTTCTGGTAATACTCACTGACCTCTTCCAAATCGTCAACCTGCACAGGATTTAGCGCAATCTTTAGGGTTGTACTTCTGCTTTTTCAGAAAATGACAATCTCTGGGCATCTTTGAACCATTACCTTATCAGAAAGTGCAATATGTCACGTTTGTAAAAATAAAGTTCTGTTAAAACACAGTACACTCCTCTTCACCGATAGCTATTGCATATAACATAATCCACAAAATCTACTACTGAAACAATCCAGTAGTCAAATCAAACTCCAAGAAGCTAATTGCATAATGCAGGATCCGAAGACAATCCATACCTGGACAATGACATTGAGACCACAAATTTGGGCCAAGCGGAATTCCTCAGCATCCACGCACGCAAAGCATACTTCCTTCCATGTCCGTGCGCTGTTGGCCTTCCTGGCTGCATCCACGGCTGCTTGGAACTGGTGAAGCTTGACAAGAGTACTGGCAAGTCTAGCCCAATTCGAAATGTGCGTGAAGATGATTTTGGCAGCTTCATACAACTCTTCATCAAACAGACGGTCTCCAACAGTTTGCAAGTTTGCGAGATTGGGGGTGACAATGAACTCCTCTATGTCATCCAATCGGTTGAGCTTGGCATATGCAAAGATCAACTCAGAATCTACCTTCGCCTCCTTCACCTTCTTGCGAACCATGTTCAAATATTTCACGAGATCCTCGTACGCTCTRACATTAGATGCCACGTCGATAACCTCATTGTATTGAGTGGCATCGTTTGCCTTGATGAAGGACTCAATTGCATCGCTGACCAGTCCTTCCCTCAATTGGGCCTTACCAACCTGGCTCCAAACCTCATCTTCTTCAACGCGGGCTGCAAACTCAACAGCACGGTCTATGTTGCGAATGTTGTCGAGAAGRACATTTACAGCTTGCACATTCAAGTTGAACTTCTTGAAAATTGCAAATGCTTCCTCATAAAGCTCTGCACCCACTGCAATTTCACCCACTGCAGGACCATCAAAGTTATCCAAACGGTGAATATAATCCATAACCCGAGTTGTGTCAGCCTTGATCGCAGTAAGAATGAGCAGGTTCTGAAGGTTGGGATTGCCACTGAAGGCCGAGTTCTGAAGAACAATCTTCTCTAGTAATTCAATAAGCTCATGTGGCAAATCGGCAGTCATGAAAGCCTTCACAGTGGCTGACACCTGCTCCGGGTTCTTGCTCTCTGGAAGAGCGGTAGACACCACCTGGTCAATGAGCTGCCGTCTACAGGGATTCTCTTCATTAAGAACCTTCAACCACAAGTCAGGCTCCATGCGCTCCACCACGTACCTGCGAGAGGGAAACATCAGCAGGCATAAAAATAAAGGGTTTGATCAGCGGGAATCTAATCAAAACTAATGACGGTGCAGTTATCCCTGTCCCACTCAAACTTCATGCGGCAAGCACATTCCGGACCATTATGAATTGAGATGGATCGTTGTATAAATTATTCGAATGACTAGTCTTACAATGCAGAATGTAGAAAGGGAGCATGATAAAAACACAAATTGCATGTACCTAGCCTGAAGCTTGAAGAGAGAATTCTTGTTGGTGACTTCAACGAGCTCGTCGTCACATTGGCCGCGTCTATACGCAACCACAGCAAGTGTTGGGTCGCGCTTCTCGCAGTACTTGCCGACAACCTTGGAGTCGTAGTAGGGATTGGTAGTGAGAAAATGTTCAGGATTGTTGTTGGTGTCGATAATGATTTTTCCCAACGCATTGTGCACATGCACATCTTGACTCCCTTCGCTTACAAGRTGCTCCAAGAACTGWGTCAGCAGCCGCAGGCGGTTCCTCTTTTCACACTCGAGAACCAATGGTTCCACTGGGAGCAGAGAGCGTACAGATAGGATCAAACCCTTTATGAAGTCCTCAGGACAGTCATCATCCAACAGTTGMCCGACCACCAAGGGTGCGTTTTGAGGGTTAACCTTCTGCACATAACCTTCAATGTAGCGAAGCATGTTGTTCACATAGAGGTAATGGGTGAGGTCCGGCACGAAACCATGACGGTCGCAAACATTGATAAGAGGCCTCGCATCTGGGAGTTTTGATTCCATCAAGAAATTCTTGGTCCTCTCGGGAGGGTAGAAATTGGACTCCCTCGTAACACGCTCCACTTCTTTAATTTGACCGGTCTTTGCTGCAGCCTCGATGTACTTGTAGTGAATTTCAGGATCCTCACTTGAACTCAAGTAAGCTCCGAGGAAAAAGTACAGACCCTCGAAGGACTTGAAATTCTCAAACAACTTCACACACGCATCAACACCCAACTGCTCTGCGTATTCCTTGGCTACCTGAACTATGATCTGTAGATTCCCACGCATGTTCACCTGAAGCAACTCTTTCATGCAGTCCAAAGCCCATTCCTTTGACAGGGTGCCAAAAAACTCGACCAGAGCCTGTGGATCGATGGCATGGGTGTTGATAACAATGCGTTTGATATCATTCAACTCCGTGTAATGCTGAAGGGCACGCATGTAAAGACCAGCTTTCTCACAGAGTTGAGCAACACGAGGGCGGTCGTAATGGCTGAACATACCATTCGCCAAAATTGCATCAGCCACATTTGGAAATGTGACCAGATTAATCTCTAAAACCTTGGTCTGGAGTAAGGCTTGCTCTGGAAGATTGGGCTTCAACACATCCAAAAGGAAAGCAGTTGCCTCCCTAATCATGTTGCGCTGGAGAAACAAGTCAGTGATGACATTGTAGTCAACAGGGCAACCACCTTCCAGTTGGGACATCATAAGAGCGAAGTTCACAGCAGCCTGAGGGTCTGATCGTAGGATGGACTGCAGCAGGAAAAGATAATCCGGAGTGTACCCAACCTGCTTAGAATAGATTAAAATCTTGTCAAACTCACCACGCTCAGCGAAAGCTGCCACCACCTTTGGCGTAGCCCTGGCCTTGATGTAGATCTTTAGCGCCATATCATTATCCACAGTCTTAACAAGATCTCCCAACTCCTCGCTACATTCCAGCTTGTCCTCAGCCAGCCAATTCTCCAGCAGATTTTTCTTGTTTTGATTGACCACAAGTCTCGACAGCTCCAGGCTCTCGAATACATTTAACTTTCCCTTGGTCAGCAAGGTTCCGAAGTACTGCAATAGCGGTGATGTTTGCCCTGGCTGCACTGGAACACTTTGAAACTTTGCGACTGTATCTGGGGTTCGAAGAATGCCTTGAGGTGACTCTGCTGCAAGGTCTGCCGCTTCCTTGTACTTCATCTGGGAGAACAACTCTTGGAAACGTTGTACAACCTGCAATTCAGGTAGCAAGTGCTACTAAGTGAGACTTCACTGTGTCTACAATAACTAATTTCTAGGCTCAATCATAGGTTAACATTTGGAATGTTAAAGAAGAATGATTGGAGTGAATACCGATATTAAAACCAAATAATATTTAACGAATTCAGGGTTTGAGAAGCGTGAGCTGCAACTGGTACTGTTGGACTGTGAATCGTCCCTAGTGTATTGTCACTAAGACAACTACAATGATATCTTCCAGTAGTAAGGATGTCGAGATAGTGCAGAGAGTCGAGCACTCAGGTGAAATAACCCAACATTAATTTTAAAGCAACTGTTTCTCTTCTCCGTCACTAAAGAGGAAGTGAGCAGCATAACGTCTTTTACCTCGGGSGCTCCAGGGGCTATACCAATCAACACAAGCCACTTCTCTGAGGGATCACATCTGTAATTGATGATTTGATTTCCGGTCAAATTTGCTGTCCTCTCAAACATCTTCACAGGTTCAGATTCACCTGGAACAGGCATAAGCGATGGAAGTCTCAGTAAATGATGCAGAAAGTTGATGGATGTGCCATGTATGGAGCTCCATTATGGCACATACAGATCCAAATATATCAGACAACTTCAACTGGTGTTGAACTTAAACATCTCCTACTTCAACCTTGTTGAAACACAAAACAAAGTGAGCGCCTCGCTTGCAAGCGGAAACCAGCTTAAAACCCAAAGAACCAAAATGGTGCGTACCTTCTATAGTCCAATGATATACTGAAGTTTGAGTCACAAGACCCAATAACCTTGGAGTAATCCACTTCCAGAAAACCACCTGGTGACAGAGGCCATATCAAGGAGCGGCTTTCAATATAGGAGACTCCTGACTAGCCATGGCTCAATTTCTGAAGCTACTTGTAACCTCTGAATGAAAGCATGGTTGAGATCAGCAGCAGTGACCAAAGGATAGGACTACATTCTCACCTGCTCAGGCATTTGATACGATTTCATCTTGGCTTTCAGTTCAATGTTAAAAATTTGGAGGTGATCTTGCGTACTACCAGGTATTTGAGCTGTTACACACAGGAGACACAACATGAATACTGCATATGTTTGTTCATGGATGGCAATTACAGTCGCCAAAAGTAAATGAGAGGCTAGACAAGGCAGCTGAATATAGTGCCAAATAGCCAGACAAGAGTAACTCACAACCCTATGCCAGTCTGCAGCGGAATAGTGCAACCCTCAATTGGAGAAATAGACTCCGAATGTAGACATCCACCACATGTTGCTATCGTTGCATAGAAACCTTTAAAAAAAATCCAACCATTCTCCTCTTTAAGTTCGTCTATCTAAGATATGAGTCACCAAACCTAATACTCACCGATTATCAATCAAAATTAAGCCCCTCAAATTATGTTACATGCAGGTGACGGTCCACTCTACTGAGTCTCCTCTGCAATAGACTCCAAACCCGTTCGACTACTACGATTKCGATGATCTCTCGATACTCTCAACTAGAATTTCGTCATCACAAACGAAAAAAAYCGTCACAGMAAAWGCTGCAGAACCGCAGGCCCTAAGGTTGGACGGCGCTACCAGATAGACTCCCGCATCAAACAATCCATCGGGAATCAAACTATCTGGATTTCACCCATTGTATACAGCTGAACTAAAACCCATCAACACTACTCAGCTTCAGATTTCCATCCGCAGGTCCGAACGTTTCCATGTGACTACATAAAAATCGGACYATCTTCAATAAATGTTTCCCTGGCTATAGATCTTCACACGGACACCCTAGTCACTTCAATGTAAAATTCTTGTATTAAGGTTCCCGCATACTCTCCATTCAAGATCACCTCCAGGAAGACTCAATGAGTACCTCCGAACTCCATTTMATGGCGTATACTCATYGATCGGGCCACAGACAGTCARTCCTCAAATGACATTAGCGAAACAGATCGTACCTTTCAGCGCCAAAACGCGGCTGGTCGGATTCATCAAGGCGGAGTCGGCCGTGATCGGGCGCCGTAGCGGTTGATTCGGCGTCGACATATCTATAATCACGACGCTATTTTGAGGTGACGTCTCCCGCACGCAAATGTACTTRTCCGATTCCATCGTCACATGTGTGAATGTGACAAATTGCTGATTAATCCCCAGGCTCGTCAGCTGCATTCCAMCATCCCAACCATTAGCAACTCTTGCCATTCCCTACCCCMTCCCGCAAACCAAACCCTCCCTCTCTCCCTACCACAACTCCAATCAAATCGAACTCACATCTCCCAGATCCTCAGTCCAAAACAAACAACCGCAAACCCTAAGGCACTCCCATCGCCACAACACACGGCAAGATCGGACAACCGAAAAGAGAGAACACTGACCGTGAGAGCCTCCTTCATGGAGATGGGAGCGCTAGCGGCCGCCATGGCGACGGACGTGCGGAAGACGGAGGCAGCGCCTCCCCAGACGCGAGCGGAGGCGAGAGCGAGCAAACCCTGCGTTCTCCCTCCTCCAGATCTACAGCAGAAGGAACGACGACAACAACAAAGGGCTCCCGGAGGCAAGCCCAGGCTCCAAGACGACGAGGGAAGGATGGACTGTCCGCGAAGAAGCAGCTGGCTSAAGTCTTGAACTCTTCTAATAATTCAGTCGAAGTCTGAAGACTTCCAGGGGGGACTTGGGGGAGTCTTGGGGTTAGACTGCGTTGAAATGGCACACATTGTCAGTCTTACAACACTCATCTGGAGCTTCGTCACATCCGATGGCAGTGATGAATAGCACATTTATCATCCAAATAAGGTAATTGAATGGTACATTTATCATCCTTATCATGGAGATCATTCTTTAATAAAGTCTGTTCAATGCAACCAAATTTGGATTTATATAGTCTGAATATGACTGTACAAGATGTTTTTCTACATTTTTAACATAACCCTCTAAAAGTTTAATTAATATGAAATTCATGTGAAAATTATATGCAAATCATATTAATTAAAGACATATAAAATAACAATGCTTTGAATTTGCATCTAGAGAATTATTCTAGTGGAGTCTATTTCAGTGTAATAATATTCAAAAAATGTTTTAGCAAGTTGTAGCATTTTGTCCAGTAAAAAGTTGCTTAGATGTCATTTGGGTAGAATAAGAATGAAAGATTGAAAACCCATGTGTATGAAAACTTAATAAGTGTCATGAACAATGAAATCATGACATAATTCAATATAACAAATGAAGTTGGTTAGAGGTGTAGTTGAGATGTAGCCTTGGAGACATGATTATGTCAGTTTTTTTCTAGAGTGAAAAATATCCCCACCTACTAAGACTAGACATCTATAAAGTGACCAAGATGAATAATTACTTTTAAAGCAAAGATACAAATTGCTCTCTTCAATATACCAATTGCATTCCTTAATGTACCAACAATGAACATATTAAGATTAAATGATTTTACCAACTTCAAAATTTACAACTAATTTCATAAATTGAAGGTCTAAAAAATATGAAACAACTTGAGGTAGATTATCTTGGAAGGTAGCCAATTCCATTTATCTTTCAACAGAACATACTAAGAAAATTTTTAAGAAGCCCAATTTTCCCAATAGCTACATGCTTCAACCTATTTAGTCAAATATTGTTATTCATACAAATATGAGGCCATACAATTAGAACTTTTATCATCAATTTGTGTGACTATAGAGGTAATTGTAACACTCTTCCAAGTAATAAAGAAAAGAAATCACTGAATAGTGTAGATTCCTTAAATCATGGGAGCAAAACTAAAGGAAATTATCTCAAAGACTGTAATGGTATCAAATTAGTGTGGATCACGCTAAATAGAATGAAACTGCTGGCAAAATGGTCACTTTATTGACGCGCAACCACACGACACAGACCACGTCACCAGAATTGCGCCATCGTCGCGCGGCAGAGTAGCAATTGCTTCCAGAATTTTTCGTGCTCCTGTTGCTGACAGAAATCGCAATCGCTATTGCAGCACCCAGTTGCGCATTGCTTCGAAATTCTTGATGCGCGACCTCATGTGATGTTACTGAAGCTACTTTACCTCTGAATTCAATGCAGATGAAGGAGGCTTGGGCTGTGCTCGGCCTGCCCTCCAACGCCACCCCACTCCAGGTTCATTTCCTCTCTTGCTCACTTCAAAAAGATTCAGTGAACAATCAGCGACCCAGGGTTCTCGTGGATTTTGCTGCAAGGGTGACTACTCTTTGAGTACTGGGTTTTGTGAATTTCAGGTGAAAGTTGCGTACAAGCGGAAGGCGTTGGAGAATCACCCCGACCGATTTCCTTCTCAAGTCAAACTCGAAGCGGAGGCTCGATTCAAGCATGTACTGCACATGCTATAACATTGAATTGTGTCAGGCTCTATTGAATGCTCTTTGGTAGTTGTCATAGTGTTTAGCTTGTATGTGAATTTACGAGCAATTGGGGGATTGCTGTCTAGTCTGTGTCTCTGCTCTAAATTCGTGCGTTTATTTGCAGATTTCTGAAGCGTATACGTGCCTCAAGAATGGTGAGTGGCGCGAACTTGTTAACCACCATGCTTTTTTTCGTTTCACATCGCTGTTTTAGGAGGTGACGTGCTCGGTGTAGTGAAGAACTTTGCTTACTTTAGGGTTAGATGGAGTGGTGTATGCGAGTGCGTAACGATTCGCTTGAAGAGAGTGTATGCGTGTGCGTTCTAGATGCCGGCCGGCTGACTTGCCTTGGCGAAATGTGGAACAGGTCCGCAAGCTACGTATGGGCATGGTGGTCGATCACATTACTCGAGTAAGTTCTCATCCTGTAATGCGAATTGAGGCACTTTGAATAAAAGTTGATGACAATCCATTCTTACTTCTTCATTGGTTGTAAAGCATATGGCATCAGACAAGTTGTCATGGCGCTCGCGGGGGAATTTGGGGGTAGATGTTTTCCTGTTGTTTTTCCTGTCCTTAGCGTTTCTTATTGCAGGCTACAGCGGAAGTTCATCGTGGGTTAACAGGGGACGGAGAATCAACACTTATGTAGCAAGTGTGCCCTTCGCTTTACTTATTGCTGGCACTTTAACTCTCGGTTTCTCCCGTGCTGCCAGGTAATCTCCTCAATTTGTGCTACAGCCTAGGCATGTTAGGCTTGCTTAGTGCAGTGTTTTCGAAGTGATGCACATCATGTAGAGGAATCTATTTTCTTCATTTAAAGCACTCCTTTAACATCTGTAGGAGTGTGGCATTTGGGAGTTCATTGTTAATCTGTGGAGAGAAACCTCTGAGAGTGCAGGTGTCAAATCTGTTGAGATCAATTTTTTCATCACTATGTAAGATTATCTTATGCAATTCAGACTGGGAGGTTTTAAAAGAAAAAGTAGACAACTCCTGAAGTCACGGGGTCATTTTGCCGAGTTCTTTCAACATGGATCAGTGGCCATAGGCTTGTAGTGATCTTAGTTTTGAATATAAATACTGAAAGACAACCCAATATTTTCAAGGAAAAAAAAAAATTTTTTAAAAAATTTTTTTTGCCTGAAGTTGGACAGTGACCAAAAAATGGTCGTTTGAGCGCTTAGGGGTTAAGCTTTGAAGCACTGAGGCTATGACCGTGTGAACAACCTCAATATCCCTTGCTTTGAATGCTCTTGTTTGCTACAAAGTATGGGTGAAAATTATTATATTTTAGTTTTTAGGGTGGAATCATATAATTTCTATAAATCTTAAGGATTTCAAATTTTTTTGTGAAAATTTGAATTTATAGTGATTTTTTGGAAGTAAGAGCAAAGAAAAATACAATATATGCTTGAAAACTCCAAAGATTTCACCATGGCAAAGTACAACAGCATTGATGGTGTTGAGGATGGTATAATTCAAATTTCCATGTCATTCTATAATTGAAAAATTTGTATACAATGGTTACAGGCTAAAAGTCTATATAGCTATAAATAGTTTAATTTAATCCTGTAAAGATGCTGCGGACCAAAAAAGTGTGATGGATATCTATAGAAAAAGAAAATGCACCTATTGGTTCAAGAATTAGAGAATTTTGGTGACTACCTTGGTCACAGGGGTTGCTTCTTTAGAAGATTAACAAATTTTCAAAATTTGCCAAAAAAAAAAGAAAAATTTAATTTTAAATTTTTAGAAAGAAGATTTAGTTACGTTCATTTCAATAACCCTTTTAAGTCTCAAGGCCTTATTTACATCAAAAACCACTCAAAACTACCATTTCTATAGCAAAGTTAGAGCAAGAAACCTTCACAAATTGGTTGTAAGATCTTAAACAAGATTGGTATAAGAATATGTGGAAGAATATTAAAATACTTTCACCATGTAGATTGCAAGATATTTGTGCTTTTAGTGAAGAAAATGTTTTTTGAGCACGTTCCATGACTAGATTATTTGACTTTGAGTCTTCTTAACCCTATAAACATCTACATGGATGATGAAGAATCTTTCTATGTGGGACAAAAGTGCAACTATTCAGCCTCAAAATTTTGTGTGGGAAAAAAAGATCTTCTACATTAGTTTGACTTCGAGTGAGTGCTTTTGGATGTTTTGAAACCAGTGATTTCCATGGTATCAAAATAGATGATTTCATGGTCACCAAAGTCCATCCTTCAAGGATTAACTTAAATATTTTTGCACTAAATATTTTGAATAAAAAAAAATGTAATTGAAGATTTGAGTTGAAAGTCTAGGAAGAAAGAGTTAAGAAATTCTTTAAATAATTTTCATACTTTAAAAACTCTTAAATAAAAGTTGGTACAAGATTGAAAGAAAAACTAAATCATCAATAGCCTTAAAAAGGAAATGGAACAAACTAATCCAAATGGTGATATTGTTCTAGCAAGCATATTTAACCCTGAATGTAAATCTTTTTTAATCTAAATTGTGAAAATTAAGTTCAAAAACAAATCCAATACATTATTTTCTCTTAAAGTTTATATGATGGCATGCAAATCAAGAAGCTCGATAACTTTTACTTTACTAATCAAAATGGAATGGACCAAGCTTTTTACGTACCAAAAAATATAGTTAAAAAATATATTAAAAAATATTAAAAAAATATTGAGAAAATATATTTCAAGTTTTTTTTAATTTTTTTGCTGACAACGGTCTTCTCCATTTTGAACTTATTGTGGCATAATTTTTGCTCTTGGTCACCAATTGAAATAGAAATTATATTTCTTGAAACTAATGTATTTTCCTATGTTAAGAAAAGTTTCAAAAAATCACCTAAAAAATTGAGGTTACATGAGCCTACCCAAAATTCATTGTCCTCGGAAGGGACTTTGGAATTTTAGGATCAATTGAGCTCAAATTAAAAAAAGATCATAATTTTGGCTAGAAGTTAAAGCAAGGAGGTGCAAATTGCCAAAATACATTGAACAACATCTTTTGTGATTCATTTTTTTAGCATCTTCACTCAGAGAGAAATCAATAACACTTCAATAATTGATTTCAGCACAATAGGAGAAAACCTATCTAAAGAATTTTGTTAAAAAATGTAGTTCTTAGTCTTATTTTCTTGTGTCATTAAAAACCATTCAAGTGCCACTTTGTAGCTAATTATTTGTTCGCTGAAGAATTAAGGTGATTGGCTAGTTTCTTTATTTGAGGTTGTTTTCATAGATTCTAATGTGGATAATTGTAAGGTAGTTGCCTTCGAGAAGGATGTCTCAAGGATACAATCCAACTATTAGTCATTGTTACTCAAGTATTTAAAAAATGAAATTATAACAATGTATTACAAATCTAACTACATTAGAGATGTCTAGGGCAAAATGAAATAAATTTTTAATCTTAAATGAATTTATTAACTAAAAAAGTCAAGGATATAACTAATAAATCTTAAAAATTCACAAGTAAATAAATGAAATTATAAGACAATACAATTTTGCATGACATTAAATAAAGTACTTGAAGTGCCAAAAAGAAAAAGAGGTCCAAGATTCTTTTTACACTTGTTTAATAATACATTATCCATGACATTATCATATTTGTATCCAACTCATAGGATGTGGAGGAATTCATCATAATATGAGAAAATATAGGATCTTCAATAGGATTTTTAATTAATTAATTACTACAATTTCTTTAGTTTTAATATATATTAGGATTGTGTTATCATGTGTTTTAGAATATAAAAAAATATTGGCATAAATAGTCACCTACGACAAATAGTGTAGAATCCTAGTACTTAGAGCATCCTCACTAGGAGCTTCCCTATCCCTATCCCCAAATGTACTTCTCATCCAGATGGGAAGGGATAGGGAAGCTTTGCCCCACCCATCCGTCCCGTATATACAACCAGAGTTACCAGGATTGGACCATGACGAGCATGTTGTTACTGATTGTCAAATCACAGTTTTTGGTCTAGAATTTGCATAGTCACTGGTTTAAATATATAGTGCAAGAAAAGAAAATATGAAATCATAGTATATAAATGGCCAAATATAATGATGATGACTCAAAATATGTTTAATAGAATTCAAAATATATAAAAGTACTTTGCAAATATGAAATACAATTGATTTATATAGGAGGTGGACAGTAACGTAAAAGTATTTTTAAGAAAGTAAAAGTGTATCTATTATTAAAAAAAATCATATTCACATTTATTTTGCTTAAAAATACTTTTTGTAAAATTAAAATGGAAGTGACCTATTAGGAAATAGAAAAGTAAAAGTACATTGCAAGTGAAGAATGAATACAAATAATATATATATTTCACTATGTAATAGGCATATCTAAAGTCCCCTTCAATATACATAGTTCAAGATTTAATCTACCTCTATAAATTTAATTAAACTTGAAATTTATAATTGAAGTTCATAATGGGAGAGAGATTGAAGGAATACATGGATAGCATACCGGATGAGTGGGAGGAAGTAGAGAACTTAATGTTGCAAACGGTTATAATGCAAGAACAAGTAGTGCGTTATCAACAAGCGGTTGCAATTGGAAAACAAAAGCATGGTGGTTCATTACCAGGAAGAAAAGGTAATTTGAATCGAGATTGGAAGCAAGGTTACAACCAAATAGTGAAAGATTATTTTGCGGCAAGTCCATTGTACAACGAAACCCACTTTAGAAGGYGGTATCGAATGTCAAGGCGATTGTTTTTGAAGATAGTCAAAGACGTTGAAATGCATGATCAATACTTCAAGCAAAAAGTAGACGCCACCGGCAAACTAGGTATTTCTGGTGTGCAAAAGTGCATTGCAGCTATAAAGCAATTGGCTTATGGATTCTTAGCTGATGCATGTGATGAGTACGTACGATTGGCARAGAGTATTGCAATGGAATCTTTGAAACGATTTGTGCAAGCAATACGAGAACTTTATGAAAAACAATACTTGCGGAAACCACTCGAGAAGATATAATAAAACAAATGGAAGTCAATGAAAAGAGGGGTTGGCTAGGTATGTTTGGTTCCCTTGATTGCATGCATTTGGATTGGAAGAATTGTCCCACGAGCTCGAGCGATGGTGTATCAGCGGATGAGCCGAGCACTTACCACCGTCTTTGAATCACGCTTAATCGCATCCCGGTACGTTTTTCCTTTGGAAATTCCGGTCTCGATTGCTGTACCAAGATTAAAATCTTTGGTCGGGGCATCGGTCACGATGTGATCGAAGTGCGTGATTGGAAATTCAATTGTCGTACTCTGTAGCTGCAAATCGGTGATCGGTGATTTTTCTCTGTTTTTTTGAGTGTGTGGATTATTTGAGAGTGGAGGGATTTGCTGGATTTTGAATGAGAATTTTGTCTCTGGCATTGTTCTTCGCATTTTTACGAAGAATGGTCGAATATTTCAATGTCGAGTTTCTTGGACTGCGTTTTTGCGTACTACACAGTTAATTTCTATTTCTGTGAGGTGCACTAGTTTTTTTGTATCGCCTTTCGTACTAGAATATATTTCCGTGTTTTATGTTAAATGACTCGAAGAAGACACTCCTCTCCTTCCGAGTGGTCATTTAAAAAACTGAAAAACTGAAAAGATGTGCTTTAGTAGAGAATGCAGTAAAACATATTTAGTGATTTTCCAGTCATCGAAATAATTGTAGTAGTTTTCGTCAATTTCCTTTGTCCTTGAGCTGTAACCTCTCTCAGATGTACTAGAAGAACGTTGGAAAAGCGTTCAAATTGACTCTGAGCTAGAAAGCAAGAACGTTCTAGATCGCCACTCTTCGTAACTATGGTTCTTTTATTGTGAACAACCAGAAATTCCTTGAGTACAGAAGGGGAAGAGATTCTCTACTGCAATCGGAGAAGCCTGAGTACCACGGCAGGGAAGCAGAGGGATGATCTTCAAGTCTGCATCGTTGGTAGTGGCCCTGCAGGGTTTTACACTGCTGATAAGGTATTGATGATTATTGCAATATCATACAGTTCTTGACTATTTGTGTATTTACCTSTTTACTTAGGTTGGTGTTGGCATTGCGTTGAATCGATGTTATTCGGTTCATGACTCTGTATATTTATCGTAGAACATTTGAATTGGTGTTGGTAATGGAATGGATCATTGTTACAAGGTTCATCAATTTGTTCTCCCTCTGTTTTTGAATAGTACCGGTGTTTTCTTTGTAAAACAGAAAAGAAAACACCGCTATTATTCAGAAACAGAGGGAGTATGTTTTTATCTGTTACTTATGCGTTTTTTTTGGCATGGAATCGATGTGATTGTGACTCCATTACAGRTGTTGAAACGTTTTGAGGGAGCGAAAGTTGATATTTTGGATAGGCTGCCTACTCCCTTTGGCTTGGTTCGCTCCGGGGTTGCTCCCGATCATCCGGAGACTAAGGTTTTCTTTTCTCTATGTGGACTTTTGACGCGTTACAATTGTTTTTCTTACATAATTAAAWTTTTTTATTTTAATGTARWTGTGTTGATATTGACCATACATAAATGTTCGCTATCACAGAAAAGTATTAATGACGAGGTTGGATGGCCAGTGCTTCTCAATAATTTGTTGAAGGAGAGTTATTTTTTGTCTTCTTCAAATCTATGAATGTATAGTTTTCTTAAGACGCAGGATTCGTTAGAGTTTGTTCTTACGATTAGCCGCTGACAGAATGTCATCAACAAATTTTCCCAAGTAGCAGTGAGCGATCGGTGTTCCTATTTTGGGAATGTCACACTTGGAGCGGATGTTTCACTGGAGGAGCTGCGTGAGTTGTATGATGTGGTTTGTTTTTCTCCAACCTTGGTCATTTTAAATTTTTATTCATTTATTTAATATTCTGGTCGGATCGGTAGCGAGTAGCGTATTTTGAATTTTTTTTTGTATCCGAGAGAATGTTCTTGTCTGCATCTTATGTTTAGGTGCTTCCTGGCGATGGATTCAGAAAAGAGTATTTGCACTTATTTGTAATGGCATGTATGAGAACGGATGTACTGCTGACTGCCTTTTACTGTTTCATACACTATCTTAGAGTGCAGTACACAATGTAGTTGCAAGCATGTTGTTTGGTGATATGTTCGGCTATCAGAATATTAGTCTCTACTGAAAATCACAGAAGTAGGACACACGTAACATTTTGAACTAGACCGGACTTCATAGTGCATCTTAAATTTGTTTGTCTGCTGATGTGAATCATGTGTTGTCAACTCGTTCTTCGATACTAATTTTTTTGTTTRTGCTGAACAGGTTGTTCTTGCGTATGGAGCAGAAAGTGATCGAAGATTAGGTGTTACTGGAGAGGTTTGCATCCATCCACAGTTCATTAATGTCTACTCTATCATGTGAATTATTCCTTTCAAATACGCTATGAACATACATTTGTACCATACATCGTATGTCAGCGTTCAGCAAGTTCTCTGAACCTGGGTGAACGTTATTTAGCTGCTCTGCTACTTCCAAGCATGATTTCTATTGTAAGCTAATGAGGAGGAAGGACAAGGTTGTTCAAACAGCGAGAGACCGTGCTCTAATCGTTTTATCAGGTCTACGTAGTGTTAAGTCAATCTCCAAATTTGGGTGACTTCTGCTAAGTWTTAAGGTTACAGAGGCAGTTGTGAACTTTCAAATATGGGTTCCTTTTTCTGGGTCAGCTTTCCTGAGTACCGCTCTAGGAGCAATTGTTTAATATCAAGCGAATGAGGTACTGCGCTTGATAGCATGGACGCCCTCCTTTTGGGTTTTATAGAATTCGTGTAATTGATTTGTATTGTAGATCCTGCACTTATTAGTGTTGCAAATACAGGATTTGATAGGCGTACATGCAGCACGAGAGTTTGTTTGGTGGTATAACGGTCATCCAGATCAAGCCAATTTGCAACCAGATCTTCAAGCCTCAGACACTGCAGTTATTCTTGGCCAGGTAAACTGCCAATTATCTTATTCTTTGATTGAGATTGGACTGACCACAAATTTTAGAAACCGATAGTTTAGGGCTCTCCATTACTTYCATGGATTCGCCAATCGGTTGAGGTATCTGTACTAGCGAAAGCTTTGTAGGCATATGTATCCCATGTTTCATTGTTTGGTTTGACTCGGTTGAGCCAAGACCCATGCATCAAATTTGTACATGTGAATGTATTAATCAATTTTCACTGACTGGGACTGCTTTGTCTCTGACAAGCACGCCTTATTAGGTCGTAGACTGAAGAAAATTTATTATTGGTACTAAACGTTGTCATTTTGAGGCAGGGAAATGTAGCTCTGGATTGTGCTCGCATATTGCTCCGTCCCACAGAAGAGCTGGTTACTACGGATATTGCTGAACATGCTCTCTCCCAACTGCGGGAGAGKCGTATCAGGTGCACTTGGCTATCTCTAATTCTTCATTTTTATCCCTTCATTTCATGTTTAATTAGTGCTCAAATATGTGTATTGATCAAGTGATCTTGCGTCTAATATCTTTGGTGTTTTAGATGTTACTAGGGCTGTTGATTTCCTCAAGTATTGAATGCAGACCTGGTTTGAATGCAGGCGTGTCCTTCTGGTAGGGCGTCGTGGACCTGTTCAGGCTGCTTGCACTGCCAAAGAGTTGCGGGAAATTTTGGGTATGTTACCAAAGGTGCATTGGTTCATCCCTAAGTTCCTGACGTTTTCTGTCTGTCCACTCTACTCACTAGGGGCTCGTCTGTTTTCCTCTCATGAATTTATTATCGTTGAGTAATATTTTGGATTATATAGATATAACGTTATCTTTCGATGATACTTCAAGAGAAGATTATTATAAGCAATGAGTCTCGTAGTAATGCTCCTAGAGTTTGGTGAGTTAATTGGCTATCAGAATATGCTGACATAGTGGGTAGCTGCAGGTATTAAGGGTCTCTCAGTGAACGTCCATGCAAGTGATCTTGGCACATCTCCTGCTGACCTGGTGGGTTTTCATACCGACACTGAACGCGGTTACTTGTGTATATTCAACCAATGCTTTCCTATTCAAAACATTTGGTATGCAATTTTTTTCACTGCTTGCTATTCCATCTGGTATGTAGGATTTAAGCTTGTAGTTATTCTGTCGACCTCATACTCTTTGAAGATAACAGAATTTGGCTGCATGCTGCAGCCAATATGGAATCTTTCAGGATGAGATGAAAGTCAGTCGGAAGAACAAGCGTGTCTATGAGCTTTTTGTAAAAGCTGCTGGATTGCAGCCCTCCACCAATCACGGTACTGGAGGCCGTGAGCTTTCATTTGTGTTCTTCAGGAATCCCACTGAAATATTATCATCCAGTGATGGTGCTCGAGTTGCCGGTGTGAAATTGGAGAAGACTGTACTGCAAGGTGACTTTCTAATTTCATCTCATTCTGGATTTGAAAGAAGACATGAATGCGGCCCCTCTGCATGTTGTGTAAATAATAATGGGCATAGTTTAGTGCCCAGTTAATATTTTCTTCTCCATTTCGTATTTAAGTTCCCAACATTGCAAGAGATATTATGAGTACGACTGGTTTTCCCTGATCGAATGAAGCGGTGGTCACCGTGCAGGGGAGAAGGGTAAGCTTCAGCGAGCTGTTGGTACTGGGGAGTTCGAGGATGTATCGTGCGGGTAATCCTCTTTATTCTTCTGTATATGTTGCTTGCGTATATATATATTTCATCCATGCAGCTCTGAATCAGATCCTAATTCGGTATTACCTGGGCAAGGATGAAGGACAAGTGTTTCCATTTGATTATTTGTTCTGGAGCCCCTAATTGACCTAATGTTTTTTTTATCTTTTGCAGACTGGTCTTGAAGAGTATTGGTTACAAGTCGATCCCTGTTCTTGGTTTGCCTTTCGATCACCGTCAAGGTACGGTTTTCATGATCCAATTTAGCGTTCTGGGTCGTTAGAACCAAACTAGGCCCAACATTTTGTCCTTTGTAACTATTTCCACTCACCCCATGTTTTGTTTTGTTGCTATTTCAAGGAATGAAAAGTGATGGGGTTCGCAATAGTGGGAGGAGTTCGAAGGCGAGCGGGGTTTCATCGGAGAGAGAGAAGGAGAAACCAGTCAGGATAGCTTGAAAGACACACAGGTTATCGACGGTCGACCGAGATCAACAAAAAAAAAGGTATGCGGCGTCAGCCTCTTCGGTTAGGGGTGTGGCTTCCGACTGGAGGCCGGGCTCCGGGTCTGTAATCCCCTGTGTCCGAGGGGTGCAATGGAATGGTGCTCCTTGTGGCCAGGCTACACTGGTGTGGCTCTCGTGGACCGGAAAGTGCGACGGTGTATGTAGGGTCCGCGGTGGTCGAGCAGCACGAGTTGTAGAATCGTGTGAGATGAGAATGTTGTGTTCCATCGAACAGGCGAATGATGGATGGGCAACACGTTCGATGGCCAGGGAAGGGGGTCCTCCGTTGCTGTGGATTGACGTCGGACGTGCACATGACCCATGAGCTTCGGTGAGCAAGGACACGCCACTTCGGTCCCCCATGCAGACCAAAGACGTGCATGTTCAATTTCTCATTTCTGAAACGGAGACTTTATGTGCGTCCTTGTGACGTTCAACTCATGGGACCACGTACTCGGCCGGAAGTTGGTTAGGAATCCTTTGTCTATTTTGGTAGTCAAAATCACGTCCGAGGCTAGGCCTCCCACTCCGAGGACTCCCAGTCACTCACGACGCCTTGGATGGATACAAAATTTCACCCAAACGAACCAGATCGGTGACTGCAATCGGGCCATCAAAAATTATCGAAAAGGGACCGCACGCGAAGAGCTCACCCACCGGAACTTCGAACCGCTCCCAAACATCCCAAACAACCGAGATTGGCACGAAACTCTCGCCACAACAACCAGACCTTCATGAGAACGGAACCCAACAGATTTCATGGAAAACAAACACTCAATGAAAAGGATACAATCCCCCCCAAGTTGCAGCCGCCACGATGGAGTCCACCGAACCTCAATCAAATGTGAGCGCTTTGAATGACTTCCACGAGCTCAGGGCGTTTTGGATTGATCCGAAAAGTTCACCACAGAAACCAGACGAGTACGCTCAACTTTCCCAACAAGTTCTGGTGGAAATCAGACATGCAATGGTCATGGAACAGACCACCGATTGGGCGAGAGCATAAAAAAATTTCTGCCGTACTTCTTCAGCGCACAATTCGTACCCCTTGAGTGGCCATGGCGACTCCGTTGCCAACCAAGCGGACAGTTGTTCATCAAGTTTCTTCTCGATGCGAATTGGCGGCCTCACTTCCTATTCCAAAAGGACGATGAGAACTCTGGAATCACGACCGGCTCAAGCATTCATTCAAGTGGTTTAGGGCAAGGGTCACATTTTCAACCCTTTTCCACCCATTTCTGCATGCCGCAACGCTCGTCTCGGGGTACCGCAACATCCTCTTCCAAACCATGCAAGTCCAGATTCTGGAAGGGCCGTTGTGAAAGTCACGAACGACTGGGCGGGGGCACAAGGCCCCTTCACATAAAGCAAAAAAAAATTGCAAGTTAAGCTCTCGAGGGATGGTGAAATGCCAGAGTTTAAGTCCTGGGTGATAAAAAACCGGGGACTAAAGAGAATCAAAAGCAGATTGGATAGCTGCCCGCTTCTCAAAGTTCTAAATACTAGTCCTAAAATCCTGGCAAATGGACATGCCAGTATGAATCGTGGAGGACCAGGCAGCTTCGAGGACCTTGTTAACGCTGAAGTCCAGGGTGCCGTAGCGAGTGTTACACCTGTTGACCCAGATGTGCCAAACGATGAAAGACCTGAAAATATCCCAAGGCTCGTCCCAAGGTTGGAAATCATACGTATAAGTGTCAAGCCTACCACTAGCCTGCAGACTAACCCTACCCAGAATAACATCCATGAGGAAGGGCCATTGATCGGAAAATAGGGTCCCATGGCGGATTCATTTGGAAATTCAGGAGCAATTCAGAAATACCCCGAAAAATATGAGAGGGCTCGCGTTTGATTCCACCTCCATTTGTCTTGAAGTGGAAAAAAAAGGGGAACATCGATCATTCCGTGCACCCTGAACCCATCGAAAATGCCGAGCAAGCTTGACAGGGTCACCATGGGAGCGCGCTCCTACCTTCCCTGGCCATGGAACGTGTTGCCCACCGATCATTCGCCTATTCCATGGAACACAACATTCTCATCTTACGCGATTCTACAACTCGTGTTGCTCGACTACCGCGGACCCTGAACCCTTAAACCGCATTCGGACGAGCATCTTTGTATATTCCAATGACATGATGTGCTTCAACCCTAGACCACAGTTTATGGCGATTACTGTGCCATGCCTTAAACCGTCGCCATTGCCGTCCACGTGGACGTGAAGTCATGAAAGTATTTTGGGTGTTCATCATGTGGTGCTCTTGACTTGTTACGGAGAGTCCCATTACTCAAGAATCGACCACCCAATCACTTGTCATGGTCTAGGAAGCCAGAACGTAATGAATACTAAAACGGCGCACTCCATGAGCAATTAAACCCTACACGCACACAAACTTGAGCCACTGGAGAACTCCAAAATGTCCATCTATGGAATTCAGCTTTAAGGAATTTCGTAGGTGATGTGCAAAAAATAGAGCAAACCTTGATGTTTTTCATTTCAGAGATCCGGAACTGTGTTGCTTTGCATTGAATATGATCTATCGTTAGAAGCAAATTGGGCCCAACATTTTGTCCTTTGTAACTATTTCCACTCACCCCATGTTTTGTTTTGTTGCTATTTCAAGGAATGAAAAGTAATAGGGTTTGCAATAGTGAGAGGATATTTAGAAAGGGATACACTAGGGTGCAATAGGAATGGAATTTGGACCACAAATGCTGAGTGATGATAGAACAAAATGGCACGTTGATGTTGGAGTTCACCAATACGTTGAGAATTGTAGCATCCGTATTTGTAGATTTGAACATGGCGGATTGATCACGATTTAAGGAGACGGACTAYTTGTGAGGGTGGTGGGAGGTTGTTGGCAACACGGCCGTGGTTGATGCCAATGGATTCTGCTTGGATTTGACGTGCAAGCTATTGATAATGTCATCATTGTTGTTGCAATCAATATGCATTGGAGTGACAWTGGAGAGCTTGCTTGGTTGATTGGAGCTTTGGTTCAAGGGTGATTGCAAGAAGCACTTCATGTTTTTAGCTCAAAAATGCATTTTTCGGCCATAGGACTAACTATATTGTGTGTCAACAACACTTTTGAAGATCTAAACCGTTGATTCAATACTATGCAATATTATGCAATATTATAAACTGTGGTGGAATACTATAGAAGTCACTAGGAGCAAGAAATACCAAAAAAGGGGTAAGTGGACCTTTTCATTTTTAGTAATTCAAAATGAATTTAGAGAAGATTGCACTCGCATAGCACCAAAGAATTCTTACAGGAAATTTTATCCCTCTTTGTAGCTTTGTTCAAAGGAAGGTCACTTTGACCCCATGTGAACAACCAACATGTTTTTATTTTCATAAAAACTCATTGTCAACCTTTGTGATGTTAGTAGACCTCCAACATGTCCAGTTTGTGGCTTCGTATCTTAGAGATTACCATACAACCCATGCCTTCCTATAGCTTGCAGCATTAATCAGTGAGGACAGGTTATTGAAGTCAGGTCTGAATGCAAGGTTTGAATCACTATTACTGAGTTTGACATTGCAATGCAATGCAGGCGCTGTGATTGACATCGTCAACTGCTGCGATGACATAATTACTTGTGCTAGTGCGGAGAGCGAGACAGACTACTGTTACGTGCTGAACGGTAGCATCGGCACCGCACAAATCGATGTGGCAAGCAGGTGGCARGCAGGAGCAATCTGGGCATTTCCAGACAGCAGCGGAGATCCAGATGTTGGAATCCTTGCCAAAGTTCAGTCAAATATCGCGGAAATCACTGTTGACGGATCGAATAACACAGATTACTACGACATCAGCAATGTGGTGAGTAGTTGACACGAATGCCAGAGAGGGACTTTCCAATTCTATCCTTTGTGAACAAATACTAATCGTCTCTGCTCTTCTGGTGTGCAAGTCGATACAGATATCGGTATTCGTCTTGATGTTTTGACGACGAAAAAGGTGGTCTGCTCTGCTCCGGGATAACTCAGTCAGGACATTGAAACATGAATGTAACACAAGCCTGAAACCAGCACTGAATGTCAACTCATTTCTCGGTCAGTAAGATTGCCCGCACACCACTATAAATATGAAATATCTATTGACAATACATTGTTCATCAACACTTGCAGAACGCTTACAATCTTGGAATGAGCATCAAMGTCACCTCCATAGATCCAGGAGATTCGCCCGKTCCAAAACATTGCGAATCTATCTTCTGCTCCATTGCCAACCTGACAACTSGTCAGGGCTGCAGTGACACAGATGGAACTTMTGAGACGCGACCGACTTCCTTAACTAMGCCATTCAACARCGCAAGCCCYAGTGCGAGCTCAYACGCTGGGGACGTCTCGAAATCCAGCGTTACATGCAAAACTGGAAGCAATTACSAAGTTAGCTTCTGCTCCTCCTGCCCTGTCACGACGTCATACAGCAATGAGCTCAGAGAAACGTCAGAGTTCACGTACAGGGATCAACCCCTATCCTCTTCAGCTTTGGGAGCAACTGGAAAGACGCCAAGCAGAATGTCTAATCCACAGCCGATCGGTACCCCATGTCGACGTGAAGGAAAGATGAGGTAATCTTGTTCCTTTTTAAGATTCTCAACATTCCGAATGTCTTGGAATCGATTTGCCATCGAGTAGGAAAGTCTATCAGTATAGCTCAAACTAACTGTGAGCTTATAATTGCTGTTATTCGGCCCAAACGAAGTGCAGAAGAATATTTCTCCTTGAAGTTCGGCCTTATTGTCCCGATGCACAAGGAACGTCTCCTTTCGAATCCCTTCCACCATCACTAATCGCTCGGAGGGCTCCATTCTAATGCCCACAGTTCGACTGATCACATTCAGTTCCACTGTTCGCACGCTATGGCCCTCCTTCAAGTGCACGGGGAGCGTAAATTTGGTACCTCTTTGAGTACATCCAGATATTGGGCAGTGAAGATTCGGCACGAACCCGCACTCCTTCTCATGATCTTCTCGGTCTGGAAGCTTTAGCATCTCCTTGCAACCATGGGGAGCATACTTGCAGCTGACTTGCAAGGATTCCACAATCTTCTCAATAGCAATGCAACGGATAGGACCAATCGGGAGTTGGCAGAAAGGACATAGCCATCGAAGTTTGTTGCAACAGCCTAAGCATGCAGGGTGGCCATTTGGACACTGGAAAACAAAGCAACAATATTCGAAGTCAGAATCGCCCCTGCTAGTTGATAATCGTCAAGAATCGAATCATCRAATWGAATGTATCCCTATAGTATACATAGTCTAGGGTTCAGGGTTTTAGAAATTCTGTATATTGAACATAAATCTCCGTAATGCTAATTCTGATTACAGACAAACAATTTAGTATCCAAAATAACCAAACCGAAATCAAACATTCAAGAGT